>CM019830.1:85834379-85855635 GCA_009763385.1 Coix lacryma-jobi var. lacryma-jobi
GCTTGCAACTATGGCAAAACCGACCATTGCTCTTCACAAAACAAGTCTTGTGAGGAGCAAAAGCCGCCTTGCCCTTCTTGGGGGTATAGCCAAGTCCCTCCTTGTTGAGTGGACACCTTTGGCTACCCAAGCACTTTAGCAAGCGGGCATCTAAACCATAGGCATTGCCTAAAGCATGAGTGAGCTCAACAACCTTGTTCTTAAGATTCTCATTCTCTGCCACTAATGATGAATCACAAGTAGTAGAAGTAGACATTTTAGTTGAGCTAGATGATGATGATGCATTTGTGGGAGCAACAATAATAGGAGCATAAAAAGACTCATCTAGAATATCACATGTTACTCCTACATTGCATGTCTCTACAACATCCTCAATCTTACTTTGATCAAGGAGAGAGGAGTGGGCTTCCTTAAGCCTAGTGTGAGCTTGATCAAGATTCTCATGGGCTTCCTCTAGCCTCTCATGAGTAGACTTGAGCTCATCAAAGGATTGCTCAAGAGCCTTGTTGGCCTTGCGCAATTCTTTGCACTCCTTCCTCTTAGTCTCAATGCAAGAGTGAACATCTTGTAGCATGCTCATGAGGTCCTCCTTTGAGTACTCCTTATCATCATCACTATCACTCTCACTATCACTCTCATCGGATGATACCTTAGTGGCCTTAGCCATGAAGCTTGTCGATGGAGTGTTGAAGATAAAAGGCTTGCTTGAGATAGCAAGACTAGCCATAGCCTTCTTCTTGGTGGTCTTCCTCTCATCATCACTAGAATCATCATCATCGCTTGAGGAAGCATCACTATCCCATGTCACAACATAGGAACCACCCTTCTTCTTTTCCTTCTTCTTCTCTTTCTTTTCTTTTCTTTCTTTCTTGTCTTTCTTCTTCTTGTTCTTCTTGTCATTATCATCTTCATCACTAGAATATGGACAATCCGCAATGAAGTGATCCTTGCTCTTGCATCTATAGCACCTTTTAGTTGTGCTCTTGGTTGCATCTCTTCTCTTTCTTGCTCCATAGCCCTTCTTCTTCATGAACTTGCCAAATCTTTTGACAAATAGAGCCATCTCTTCATCATCCATTTCACTCAAGCTTGTGTTTGCTTCATCATCACTATCCTCTTTCTTTGCTTTGCCCTTGCTCTTGCTCTTGGAGGATGACGCCTTGAATGCCACGGTCTTCTTCTTCGTCTCTTCCTCTTGGGTTCCCCCATCCCGTTCTACACGGTATGTGTCTTGTGTGACCACATCACCTAGTACTTGGTTTGGGGTTACCGTATCCAATCCTTCCCTCACTAGGATGGTCACCAAAGTATCAAACCTTGGTGGTAAGCATCTCAAGAACTTGTGAGAAACGTCCTTGTCCTCCACTTTCTCTCCCAAAGCCTTCAAGTCATTTATGATCACTTGCAACCGGTGAAACATCTCTGATATGCTCTCATCATCTTGCATCTTGAAGGTAGCAAGCTTGTCTTTGAGAATGTAGAGCTTGGCACTTTTGACCGCCTTGGTTCCCTCATAGGTTTCCTCCAATCTCTCCCAAATCTCACTTGCTCTCTCAAGGTTCTTGATTTGTTCAAATACTTTGGTGTCAAATGCTTCATAGAACAAGTTGATGGCCACATCATTCCATTGAAGCTTCTCTTCTTCTCTAGGAGTGGGACTTGCGGGATCAATTACCGCAAAGTCATGCTCAATCACATCCCATATCTTTCTATTCATTCCTCTTGTGAATGCACACATCTTCCTCTTCCAACAATCAAAGTTGGTGCCGTCAAAATGTAGTGGCTTCCCCATATAGTTGATCTGAGCCATTTTAACACCGGAGGATGTTAAGCCTCAAACAAACGGTGACCATGGCTCCGATACCACTTGAAAGGTCCAAATTGGCTAGAGGGGGGGGGGGGGGTGAATAGCCTAATTAAAAATCTACAAAATCACTTAGGCAAGCACTATTAGTATAACAAATGGCAAAGCTTTTTGCGCTAGCCTAATAGTGTGTTGCAAGCCACCTATCCAACAATTCTACCTAATATTTCTAGGTCACACAATCAAGTAAAGCTAGAAACTTATGCGGAATAAAAGAACTAGTTCTAGCACAACTATGATCAAGTTAATCTAAGATAAACAAGTGTGTGCAAAAGATAAACTAGGCAAGCTAAACACAATCTCACTACACAAGGTATATGACAAAAGATATACAACAAGTGATAGTATCTATATGAATGGAATTGCTCAAAGTAAATACACAAAGTAAATGAGCTAGATAGAAGTGGTTTCACCGAGCCTTCGGGATCGTCTAGTAGAGAGCCAATTACCAGTGAAATCCACTCGTGATGCCAATCACCAAGAATGGGAATGTGAAGACCAATCACCAAGATGTGGAAGCAAACACAATAAGCACACGGGACACCAAGATTTATCCTGAGGTTCACGTGCTTGCTGGCATGCTACTCCCCGTTGTGTCGACCAACACTAGGTGACCCAGTGGCTAAACGGCACAAAGCCAAGCTCACAAAGAGCGCCACAAGATTCTACCGCTAGTGAGGTAGCTCAATGACATGAGCAATCCACTAAGGATGCCTCTTGCCGCTCCGGCGAGGTGAGGCTCCAAAACCTCTCACAATCACGATCGGTGGTGGCCAAGAACAATCTCCTTCTCTTGCCAACAACACAACAACACCTCCAAGCCGTCTAGGCACCGACAAATGCCAAGAGTAACAAGAAACTCAAAGCCGATGCGAAGAACTAGTGCCACTAGATTGAACTCTTTCAAATCACGCACTAGATCACTCAATCTCACTTGGTTTGATCAATTCAACTTGGGAGATGAGTTGGGAGGCTTGCCAAAGCTCACTAGAATGCTTAGGAATCAAAATGTGCAAGAGAGATTCCAAGTGAACCGATCAAGCCCCTTAAATAGGCCACACAAGTCGGCCTAGCCGTTGGGCTGAAAACCCGAGCATCAGACGCGCCGGTGTCGGGGCCATCGGACGCTCCCCCAGCGTCCGATGCTCCGATGAGCACCACGTGCCCCCCTGCTATGAATTCAGTCCATCAGATCCCAATGGTCATATCCCTTCGCGCCACGGTTAAAGTGACATCGGACGCGCCGATGCCAGGCATCGTACGCTCCGATGCCACTGCTCAAATTAGCTCTCATTTGCGCTACAACGGATGCTCCGAGACTCCTACATCGGATGCTCAACCCCTGTGTCCGATGACACAACAGAAAGGTTCCAGAACACTCCAAACCACATCAGACGCGTCCGATGGATTGGCATCGGACACAGGCCAGCGTCCAATGCTTCCTGGAAAGCACGCTCGCGCCACGTCACTTGCATCTGACTCTGCAACAGTGTTTCTTCAGCGTCCGTTGCCAGCGTCTGATGCTCCTTCAACTTCTGACAGAAACTAGGGAGAAGAACTATATGCTAGTTTCTCCCACTTCTTCGCAACTCCTTAACATCTCTTTATCCTAAAAGTGCCAACACCACCAAGTGTTCATCAACATATGCAAGTGTGTTAGCATTTTGCAAAACATTTTCAAAGGGATTTTATTAGTCACTCACTAGGTCTATAGCATCGATATGTTAGAGAACTCCTAGTGGCACTTGAACACCGCATAAGCCGTGAATTAACTCCTCTTAATAGTACAACTATCTATCCTAAATGTGATCACACTTACTAAGTGTCTTGATCACTAAAACAAAGAGCCCTATAGGTTATACCTTTGCCTTCGGGCCTTTTTGCTCCATCTCTTCTCTTCTTTATTTCACCAGTGGTAGATCACTTGATCTCTTTAGTGCTTATGGCCATCACCATACTCCATGGTTGCCACCTTGCTAGCTCCACCACTTGGCTTGGTCACAATCCTCTCTTATAAGCTACACACATGCTTAGCAATAGGATTAGACCAAATAGGTTTCATCAATTAACCAAAACCAAACTAGGGCTTTCATCCGGGGCTTGCCTTTCTCAAACGTGCTGGGCATATGATTCGGGCACTCTGGGAGCTCCTCTTCAGGTTCTTCCCTGGCAGCTCCTTGCTCCTGCTCCTGCGGCTGCTGCTCCTTGCTTTCCTCTGCTACGGTTGGCTCCTCTACCGAACCTGTCATGATGCATACATGCAAATGAACGAGTGCCAACAGTGCATAGGAGAGATTCATTTTAATTGAATTCGATTGAATATGTGCATATCTCTTCTCTAGTAGAGTGTGACACCCTACTTAGAGAGTAGCTACACTCTTCATGCCAAGTGCAGCTAATATGAATGCACTGAATAGACTATTTCACCCCTGCTGACCCCACATAAGAGAGATGCACATTTTTAACTTAATTAAACAAATTAACCCATTAAAATAAGCCTATAACAGTAACTCATAGCTAACGTCTTCAGAAAAATCTACAAAAATTACTGTAGGTTCACATCTGAGAAATAAACATGTTATATAAATTTCGTGTCATTTGGACTTAAGCAGTATTATGTACGAAAAAGACAAATAACAGGGTGAAAAGGCACTTTGAACTACACATCATTTTCAAAAGTGTCAAACAGTAGATTTCACATTTTTATTCAGAACTTCTTAGCACAAGAGCAGTCTACAAAAATTATCAAGGCCATAACTCATATATTGGAATTACTATAAATCATACAAGAAAAAAACATTGAAACAATTTAAAAGTTAACTTCAGATTTTTCCACAGTAAAACAGCATTTATCATTTTTCTGTGATTTTACAGCACTTAAGAAACCTAACAAAACAAGAACCACATTTTTCTGAGCAATATACAATTTATTATGCATTTAACAAGATATCAGCCTAAACACAAATTAATTATTACTGCACATAAAATTATCACAAATTGGACATTTTATATTTTTCCTGCATAGAACTCATCAAAACAAACTTAACAAAATTTATCTCACATCCATTGGATTAACAGAACTCAAATTATGAATTAAACAAGTAATATAAACATTTCTGCAAAACATATAAACAAAAACACAAAACCCTAACTGCTACACGTACACCACACTACTGCACCCCAGTGGCTGACGGCTGGGCCCCGGGGTCAACCTGGACCCACCTGTCATCCACACCGAAACAGGGGAGACGTTGACCGCGGCGGAGCTCGCCGTCGGCGAACTCTCCGGGGAAACCATCACCCTCACCCGACTCCTCTCCTTCTCCCGCGTCGATTGGCACCACTATCTAACCTAGCACTGCAACAGATCGAGCTCGCCGTCGCAAATGGCGGCCACGGCGGCGCAGACTCGCCATGCCAGCCGTCTCCGACCACGACGAGCCAAACCAACCCACTAATCGCACTCCTCTGACTCACATAACCCTAGCGCGAAGCAAAGAACGAAGGATTCGGCATCGACACGGCGGGAACATGGAGATGCCATCGCTGGCGCCCATGGTGGGCGGCGGACGGCAGCATACCGAGGCGCTCAAACCCTAATCGGCTAAACCGACTCCACTACCTTCATCCTGGACCTTCACTGACCCACGAACGCTAGCTAGGATGGATGGATAGGCTCGTGAGGTGGGTTGGCCACGGCGGACCGAGCTTACCGGCCATGGCGGGGGCTCGTCCTGCGGCTTGACTAGGGCTTACCATGAAGCGCTGGCTAAGGCAAACAATGGAGGAGGTTGAAGCGAGGCTGGCGGTGCGGTTTGCGGGGCAAAGGCACGGCGAACGGCGGCGGCACGTGACTTTTCCCCTTTCTTCCGCTCGGTCGCCGGCGAGAGCGAACAGAGCGAGGCAAAGAGGGAGGAGGCACGTCTGGGCTGGGGTGTGTGTGCGCGGGCTTCTCTACTCGCCATGCCGCGCGCGATTCCTAGCTTGGCCGGCTGCGGCACGCCACGCGGCGCTCACCTTCTGCGCGCGGTCGGCCATGACGCCGGCCGATTCAAACTGAATCGGCTGATTCAGTTAGCTAATGGCCGACTGACAGGCCATTTTCAAACGCGATTATCTCCCTACTTACTCCATGAAACGCTAAACCAACTGTTTCTTTGGTTAGAGCTACATACCGTCTACAACTTTGATTAAAAGATTACACACTGGTTTGGCTTGGATTAGGCTCGGGAAGCTATTAAACATGGCCAGACCGAACTGAAATCCGGTTTTAGGACTTAGGAAAATTTCCAAGTCCAAAACCCATCCAATTCTGTCTTATGGGCCCTAAAACACCTTGCTAAACCCATTTTCATGAGTTGGCTCTAAAACAACTTTTGTTCTACTCTAAAAACTACACACTTTTGATTAAGGGCACTCAGCCATGCAAAGCTTCTATCAAGGAGGTTTTAGTTAGTCAAACAAAAGGAGTCTTTAGGCTCCATAGGGTTGACTAGGGTTTAGCAACTTGATTAGCCAAAATGGCCAGCATAAACATGGCCTCATTTTGACTTCTCAACAAAGTTAGATTATTAGGAAAACCAAACCACTCCAAAACAAGCCAAACAACAACACATTGTTGCAGGTTTATATGCATACCATCACATGAAATGGCATTTTATGTGAGAAAGAAAGCAACATATGAATGCTCCATGCTCATGAGATGATTATGCATGATGAGATGATGATGTTATGCTAGCTTAACACCAGAGGTGTTACAACCCTTCCCCCCTTAAAGAAATCTCGTCCCGAGATTTACTGACCATTGTTCATGAAAAACTAGATAAACCTTCTAGAGATAGTCTTCGGTTTCCCAGGTTGCATCTCCATCGTCACGATGACTCCATAACACCTTGTATACTTTCACAACACGACTGCGAGTTACTCTTTCCTTTCTGTCCAACACTCGCATTGGTTGCTCTTGATATGTTAGGTCAGAGGTAAGCTTTAACTCTTGTGGTTCTATTCCTTCTTTGGGTACACGTAGACATTTCTTCAGCTATGAAACATGAAAAACTGGAAAGATCGAACTCATAGCTTCGGGCAACTTAAGTTGATAGGATACTTCTCCTTTTCTCTTTAGGATACGATATGGCCCTACATATCTTGGTGCTAGCTTTTTCTTTATGTCGAACCTTTGCACTCCCCTCATCGGGGTTACCTTAAGATTAACATGATCCCCCTTCTCAAACTCTAACGGTTTTCTTCTTTTGTCTGCATAACTTTTCTGCCGAGATTGTGCTGCTTGTATGTGTTGATGGATGGTTTGAACCTTTTTCTCAGCTTCTTCAACAAAGTTGATTCCAAAATATCTCCTTTCCCCTGGTTCGACCCAGTTTAACGGAGTCACACACTTACGTCCATATAAAGCTTCAAACGGAGCCATCTTGATGCTCTCTTGATAACTGTTATTGTACGAGAATTCTGCCAATGGTAGCCATGATTCCCACGATCCTTGGAGGATAACACACAAGCTCTGAGCATATCTTCAAGCACTTGGTTTACTCTTTCTGTCTGCCCTGCAGTCTGAGGATGATAAGCTGTTCTGTGAACCAACTTTGTTCCCAAACCTTTATGCAACTGCTGCAAAAAAATGCGCGGTGAACTGAGGTCCACGATCCGAAATGATTGTCTTAGGTATCCCATGAAGACGCACTATCTCTCTGATGTATATATCCGCATACCGAGGCAGTCGATACCCGGTCTTGACTGGAATGAAGTGAGCTGAATTTGTCAGACGATCCACTATTACCCCAATGGAATCATTCCCCTTTTCCATAGTGGGTAAACCGGTTATAAAGTCCATACTGATATCTTCCCACTTCCAAGCAGGCACGGATAACGGTTGTAACAACCCTGCAGGTTTCATATGAACTGCCTTAACTCTGCAACACGTGTCACACCTTGCAACATATGCTACTATCTCTTTCTTCATCTTTGTCCACCAAAAATGAGGGTTTAGATCATGATACATCTTATTGCTTCCTGGGTGAAGAGATAACTTGGATAAGTGAGCTTCGTCCAGAATCTTATCCTTAAGATCTTTGTTCTTCGGCACCACGAGACGATCACCAAACCATAACACTCCCTGTTCATCCAGCCTGAAAGAGGTTAAGGGATCCTCCAACATTCTTCTCTTGATATGAGGAATCCCTTTGTCAGACTTTTGAGCTTCAACTATCTGGCTTTCAAGCGAGCAACTCAAGTGAATGTTGAACAAAACTTCTGGGTGTATCCGATTGAACATCTCTTCAAACAACGGTTGCACCACAACACAGTGCGACTTACGGCTCAAAGCATCCGCAACCACATTGGCTTTTCTAGGATGATAGTGAACTTGCAAGTTATAATCCTTTATCAGTTCTAGCCATCTTCGCTGTCTCATGTTTAACTCAGATTGAGTGAAGATATACTTAAGACTCTTATGATCCGTGTATATATTGCACACATTTCCCAGCAAGTAGTGTCTCCATATCTTCAGAGCATGCACTACGGCCGCCAACTCCAAATCGTGAGTAGGGTAGTTGATCTCATGTTTCCTTAACTGCCTTGAAGCATATGCTATCACCCGTCCTTCTTGCATCAGCACACAACCCAGTCCAATCTTGGATGCGTCACAAAACACATCAAAAGGTTTCTCTATATCCGGTTGGGCTAAGACAGGAGCAGCGGTCAACAGTTCCCGCAAGATTCGGAAGGCTGCTTCACACTCTTCTGTCCAAACAAACTTGACATTCTTTTGTAGCAAAGAGGTCATAGGTTTGGCGATCTTGGAGAAATCCGGGATGAAACGACGGTAATAACCAACCAAACCTAGAAAACTCTTTACTTCTGTAACTGAGGTTGGAGCTTTCCAATCCATTACCTCTTGTACTTTCCCTGGATCCACTGAGATCCCATCTTCTGATAGCACATGACCGAGAAAGTGAACTTTCTTCAACCAAAACTCACACTTACTGAACTTAGCATACAACTTATGTTCCCGGAGTCTAGTTAAAACTATCCGTAGATGCTCAGCGTGATCTTCTACATTTTCCGAATATACCAAGATGTCATCCAAAAAGACTACCACAAAGCGATCCAACACAGGCATAAACACGGAATTCATTAGGTACATGAAGTATGCGGGAGCATTTGTCAAACCAAAAGACATGACAAGATACTCATACAACCCGTACCTAGTAGAAAAAGCCGTTTTGGGTATATCCTTTAGCCTGATCTTGATCTGATGATAACCCGATCTCAAGTCCAACTTATACACTTTGGCCCTTGTTAACTGATCAAAGAGAATATCAATCTGGGGTAGAGGATACTTATTCTTGATCGTCACTACATTCAAAGGCCTATAGTCCACACACATACACAAAGCTTTGTCTTTCTTCTTTTTTACAAAAAGAGCTGGGCATCCCCACTCAGACGAACTAGGTTGAATCAAACCCTTGTCCAAAAGATCCTTTAGCTGAATCTTTAACTCTGCTAACTCATTGGGAGGCATATGGTACGGTCTTCTGGATATAGTTGCCGGTTCCTGGTATCAGTTCTATTGCAAACTCCACATCCCTATCCGGAGGTAGACTAGGAAACTCATCCGGAAACACATCAGGAAATTCGCATACCACCGGGATTTCTTGAAGGACTGATACTTGAACTGCACAACTTGCCGAACTGAGGTTAACATTGTTTGGAAGGAACACTTGAAACTTCTCATTTTCCTCGGGTTCCCTCAAAGATATCAACCTTTTTCCAGTATCTATCATCACTTCCCACCTTTTCATCCAGTCCATTCCCAAGATAACATCCAACGACAACCCTGGCATAACTACTAGGCCTACTCTGTACTGCCTACCTTCCAAACTAAGAGTCGCCCCTTGTACTACCTAGTTAGATAACACACTTGCACTAGCTGAATTGATACGGAATCCAAAATCCATTGTTACCATTTCCTGATTATGCTTAAGTGCAAATGCTTGACTTATGAAAGAATGCGATGAACCAGAATCAAACAAAACAACTGCGGGGATATCGTCGATAGAAAACATACCAGTAGTCACGGGTTCTCCCTCAGAGATGCCTTCTAGAGAGGTACGATGCACACGGGCCTGCACTTGATTGGTCTTCTTCCTTAGGCGAGGACATGTCCTGGACAGCTGCCCTTCCTTGCCACAGTTATAACATGGTCCCTTGACATAGCTGCTTGCAAAGTTCTGAGTTCCAGGCCCCATCTTGTACTGCGATGACTGACCTTTTGCCACCTTCTGAGTCTTGGCCTGCTGTTGATTTCCAAGAAAACGACGCTGAGGAGGCTTGAAACGTGCCCTCGACACTGCTGAACGAAAAGGAGGACGGTTGGCCACCTGATTTCTGCCCTGCGGTGTCCCTGCGTCAAAAGCTCTCTTGCGTGACTTGGATGCACTGTAGATATTGTTATTGTTCTCTTGGGTCAAACAGTCACTGACAAAGTCATTGAACTATGTCCTGGAAGAGTTTCCCATAGACTTCAGGAGCTTGGGGCTCAAACCCCTCTTCATACTAGCAATCTTCTTAGCCTCTGTGTTGACATACTCAGGCGCATAACGAGCAAGATTGTTGAAACATACTCAGGCACATAACGAGCAAGATTGTTGAAAGCATGCAGATACTCTGTCATGTTCTTGGTACCTTGTGTCAAACTCAAAAACTCTGTTACTGTAACAACCCACAAATTCCTACACCAAAATTCACAACTATAAAATTTTTCTTTTCTTTTTACCTTGCATGATGAGTGTGACAACTTATTTAAGCATATGCATTAACATTAGTAGCATAGTAAGAAACTGAATAACTTATTAATAAACATATGTGATTTGGCTCTTCTTGGATTTCTTGTGTGAAATGCATCAATACATATATATATAAACTTTGCAAAGCATGTTACTTAACAAACCCATAACCTAAGATCAATATTTGGAGTAAGGAGCAACACTAGCACTAGTTAATTAGGAAAGGAAATGGGAAATGGTAGACAGACTGACTGGGCCGAAAGCCTTTGCAACCTACCTGCACGGCCAAACCGGCCCAGGTCACCGCGCCCAGCCAACACCCAGAAGGAAGCCACTGCACGATCTCTGTGGCCCAGCATTGCCATCGCGTGCGACCGCTCGCCTTCGCGCTGAGACCCCGACAACCCGACCCCACGCGTCAGCGAGAACCATCTCTGTTCTTCTTCTTGCGCAAGCCGGAAGGCAGAGCACGGCAACGGCAGCGACCCCACCGTGCCACCTCGGCCGACCACGGCTAACAAATCCCTAACAAACTAGGGAATCTTGCCCCCTGCAACTGAATTGGAGTCGTGTGGAATCGGAGTGCCTCACGACCCTCGGATCAAGACGCGTAGCCGATCCGCCATCCACCGCGACGGCCCCTGCGCCCATATAAGCAGAGCCTCGCCGAAGCACTTGATTGGCAGCAAGCGTCGCCACGCTGTGGCGCAACCACTTCACCACACCGCCGAAAGAGAGAGTTGAGGGCAGAAGAAGGAGGAGAGCCGGAGGCGGAGGCGGGTGGAACCGAGGCGCCGTCGCAAGGATCGCCGGCGCTGGAAGGAAGGCACCGCGAGCGAACACCATCGACCCAGGCGCTGCACGGCACTGCTACCGGAGCGTCACTGCATCGAATCGTCCTGCACCGCCACCCTGTCTTCGTCGACACCACGGTGAGCAGCCGCCACGCCCTTGCTAACCCCGAACTCATGACGGTCATGGCGCTCCGTACCGGAGCGTGTAGGCCAAGGTCACTACGGTCTCGGTTTCGAGCACACAAATACACACTGGCACATCGGTGTGAGCCCAGACGTTTGGCGCAGAGACCTTGTGCGCGCTGAACCGCGGTAACGCGCGACGCCACGGCCTGACCCGCTGCGGCGAACTAATGCTCCGATGCTACGGCCCATGGTAGATGAAGCTAGCCATCCGTACGATTTGGGGAGCAGTAGAGGAGTTAGGAAAGAGCGTGTATGCACGAATTTGGCTGGGAGTGTGCAGAGCCGTCCACGGCAAAGCACCGTCGTGGCTCCGCCGCCAGACCCTCTACGCCGGCCGCTAGGAGCACTGGATCGGGCAATTGGTGGTTTGGATCGAATCGCCGTAGGAACACGGTTACGCTGGAGCACAGAGTCGAGTCCGAAGAGGAGAAGTTGATCACCGACGCGGGCTCGTCGTTAGCGGGGCGCCGCCGTAACAAAACAGAGGAGAAAGGGGAGAGAACGCCGAGGCTCGAGGTTGAAGGAGGCCTCGGAGCCAAAGTCCGTCTCGCCCGAGGCTCGAGGTTGAAGGAGGCCTCGAAGCGATTGTCCGATTCGCCCGAGGCATGAGTGAGGTCTCAGAGAAAACTGCGATTCGCCCGAGGCCTCGAGGCTGAAGGAGGCCTCGAAGCAGTTGTCCGTCTCGTCCGAGGCTCGAGGCTGTAGAAGGCCTCGAAGCAGTTGTCCGTCACGTCCGAGGCTCGAGGCCGAAGGAGGCCTCGAGGTAATGTCCGTCTCGCCCGAGGCCGAGGCTGTAGGAGGCCTCGAGACCATTTTCTGATTCGCCCGAGGCTCGAGGCTGAAGAGGCCTCGAGGTAATGTCCGATTCGTCCGAGGCTCGAGCCGAGGGAGACCACGACTTACTCGAGGGTGGGTCTCGACGCCCTCGAGGCTCACGGTCCGTAAAGCACGCTCGGCCCAGCCTGACCCAAAGCCCAACACGTGACGCTTTGTGTACTCGACACGTGGCGGCCCGGTCTGGCCCAAGTTCGGCCCAAGCCCGGTCCGCCAGGCCCACTCCGAACCCTGCGATGACGTCATCATGACGTTATGCTGACGTCATCACCCGTGGACCGAGTCAACGCTGACCGCAAACCCACCTGTCATATTGTACAAATGCACCAGCCAATCAGTTTTGGACACGTGTCAGCATCTGGTTAAATCGGCCATTTGTTATTTTCAGAAAATAGTATAAACTTCGGAAATTCATAACTAATTCATACGGACTTCAAAAATAGTGATTCAAGTTGCTAAATTCATCTAAAATCGATATCTACCTAATGGTACCATGATTGAGTGCATTTGGATCTTTTGAATTTTCATTCGTTCTTTGTGCTATTCTATAGATGTCGCTAATGCGACCGTATTCGTACGTTTTCAGAACCGGAAGGGACGTCTGACAAGGAGGATCACGACTACGAGGAGGAACAAGGCGACGATCAATCTCAAGGTGCCACAGCCCATCCAACCTCGTAGATCCCATTACGCATGCTAAAATTACATTTCTAATTTAATGATGCTCACTACAGGACTTGCATGATAGAATTGCTTGTAAGCCCATACCTTGACGCAACCTATCCCCTGCTACCCAGCTGATAGGATAGATACACGCGCTGCTAATACTATCTTGATCATATATATTATGCTACGGTGAGAACCGGTGCATATCGTTATACGGTGTATATCGGGGAGTGTGCTGCGTGTGTTTTGGGTGAGTATGGTGGTGAGGGTTGTGTCGACCGAGCCGGAATATACGACGAGCCTAGTGCAAGTCTTGCCGTGGGGCATATCTGGAGGCCCCTGTGGTGTAAAACCTGTGGCGGGTTAAATGGTGACATGAGGTGGATCCGGGTGTGAGCCGTTGGTGGAACCCGGATCAGGAGCGTGCTGTGGTGGCACATATAATGAAAACCTTTGAGAAGATATTCCGGCTTAGTCACCCTAGATTGGTGCGGGATCTGGACCACGGGGAAATACCTTTACATGCCACTCGCTCCTTATGGACGGGGACGGTCGGACTACCTGGTAGGGTGATGCCACTACTGCTAGGCGAGAGAGTGCGAGGAAGGTACGGGTATCAGAGTCCCACACCCTTCCGAGACGATCGCGGCTCCCCCTACGGGAGAGGGAACGTGACTTCACAGACTTAGCCACCCAGACATACTTGAGGTGAATCCAGGGCTGAGTGGTAGGGTGGCATTACTCTAGGCTGGCAAGCGATCGGTATCCGCCTAGGCACATCCGGGGTGCTGATGATGGCGATCTTGTGGATATTGTAGAACCTTTGCAGAGTGTATGGTTGATCGATCGATACGTTAGCCAACTTGTTGGCTGCGGACCTTTTTCCCTGACCTTTTGCCGACTAGTGAGAGCTTCTCTCTTCTCCCTCTGGTAAGAGTGTGCCGGCCGTGAGTCAGGTGAGACTGCGGGCCGTTGAGACAAAGGCTGGGAGGGAGCTGGCCTCTGTCGACTGAGCGAGAGTATGTGTGTGTGGGTGGGAATGGTGTATTGGTGATGGATATGGTGATGAGTTGAAATGGTGAAACATGATAAACATACATAATTATTATACTGTTATGCATAGGAAAACCTAGCCGGTTAGGTCTGAATTTTTTTTACCTATTGCATCCACTACCACATATAATTCATATATAGGATGGGAAAGTGTGGCCAGTACAAATCGTACTGAAAATTGAGGTTTCAGGTTCCGAGGAGGAGTACCACTCCGAGGAGTTCGATGAGTAGGGGGTTTTCGCTTCTACGCTCAAGTGTGGAGTTCGATCGCGCTTCTTCGTCTACAAGCTGTTTCGGATGGTGTTTATTTAAATTCTCGCCTGTTGGCAATGTAATAAATGTAATACCGTATTAAGTACCTTTATTCGAAGTATGGATTATGATAATTAACTGGATTATCGGGTAATTTGACTCGAAAGAGTTTCATTACACTTGACTCTGTGGATTTTCCCTTCACTGAAAATCAGGTCATTTCAGTTGGTATCAGAGCCATGCTTGACCTTAGGACGGAAACCCTAGAAAATGGACGTTAGAAACAGGAAGCCAATCTCCTTCGGTTATATACCGACCCTGCATTTACTTTTTCAATGCAAGGCTTATCTTACTATGGACTTGCTAACCTTAGCTTTTGAAACGTGCAGATGGAGACAACCCCGGTGTATCCGCCGCTAGGACCTTTGCTCAGCCTTATTGCAAAGTGTGTTTCCAACGGCGAAGGGATCGCAGGAATTCCACTTACCCTGCGTGAGGTCCTCATGGCATTAGGAGTCCCAGTTGATCAAATTCTGTATACTTGCTCTGGAGAGCCAGCACCCGAGGGCGGACTCAGGGCACCTATAGTGGCGAGACTGGAGATACCCGCAAGTCAGACCCTGCCGTCCGTTCCAGCTTGCTCAGAGATGGTGATTGGAGAGACCATTGAGGAGTGCGTGCAGGCAGTGTCCTTTCAAGCACTCAAGGTTGTAACACGAGACAACAGAGACCACTTGAAGAAAACAGAGTTCCGGTTACTACCCCAGGCCTTACACCCTCACCTCACTCAGGTTGAGCAGGAGCATGCCTACACCCAGACTGTACTTGCCGAAGCTGATCCCTGCCTGCGCACCACAGCTTACCATTTGTATGACCTGAACAGCTATGCAAGTCACCTTGAGCTCAAACAGACTGCAGCTCGCAACCACCTGATGGAGTGCCAGGAGGCGACCAAGATTGAGAGATCCGTTCAGGAGGAACTAAGAGCTACTATAGCAAAACTACAAGACAAGTTGGAGCGACAAGAGGAAAGGCACAAGGCGGAAGTGGCAGATCTGCGATACAAGGCTGCAGATTTGGGAAATGACAACTGGTTTCTGGGCTGTCGAGTGCTGGAATTGCAAAGGAATCTAGAAGAAAGGACCGAAGCAATGAACCAGAGTTGGAATCGGAAGAAGAATCAAGGCATGGAGTTTCTGAAACTTCAAAACAAGGTGAAGGCCCTGGAACAGGAAGTCAAGGAGATGCAGGTGAAAGCGTTGCGTAACCAAGGCCACCTGATAGAATATGTCAAGAACACAGAGTACTTACAAGAGAAATGCGAGCGAACTCGGGATGCTTGGAAGAAGTCAGACAAAAAGCGACTCAGGGAAATGAAGGGCATCTGGGAGAAACTACCCAAAGAAGAACGTGTCAAAATCCGACCCAGGACTGAGGAATTTGAGCTGGCACCCACCCGACTCAACCTCGACGCTTGCCCTGTTCTACCTGGAGCCAAGCCTACTGAAGAGCTTGCCGAAGCGCTTAAGTATGTAGCCCGACTCCACAAGACTAACGAGGACATCGAAGCTGAGGACAGTCGCTTCCCGGAAGCAGTGTACGGGCAGGAGTAGGTGTGAGTGATGACCCTGCGTGGTCATGTGATGAGTTCCAGTGTGTGTCACCCATGAGATGTATTCCAGAGTTGTACCCACGATGCGTAGTACGAATAAATTATTTATTAATTAAGAAAAAACATGTTATGAGTGTTCGGATTTTATTGCGTCTTATGGATCTTTATCGCTTCTTTGCTTGAGTGCAGGATAGAATAATGATTTCTTTAACTCGTTGAAATAACTCCAATAAAACTTAAAAGCAATGATTAAACAAATAACATATATACTAAAACTCTATCTATTCTATGACACAGATGTCGCTACGCCGCTCAGTACGTCTGAGCCACCCGCGTGATCTGACTCCTGAACCCGCTGTAAGAGCTGGGCGATTCCGTGGACGAGGACGCGGGGCTGGAAACGGTCGTGGCCGTGGAGGAAGACGTGGAGTACCATTCAATATGGAGCAGACGCCACCACCAGCAGAGGATGACCATGTGCCCGCTGATGATCACGTGCCAATCGGCGCGGCACCACCGCCTCCACCACCGCCAGCACCACCAAGTCTGGCTGAAGTGATGGCTCAACAGACTCAGCTGCTAGCTGCACTCGTAGAGGGTGCAAATCGTCGCAATGGTGGTCAATACAATGACTTTCAGAGGAAGCTTGAAGGATTCATCAAACTCAGGCCACCTACCTATGATGGCACCGATCCTGATCCACTCGCTGCCAACGACTGGCTACGTGAGGTGGAAAAGAAGCTCGACCTTACCATGCTGTCCGATGAAGAGTGTGTTGGAGCCGCTACCCATCAGCTCACTGGTGCAGCCCGCGCTTGGTGGGACAGTTTCAGTGACTCTCATGAGAATCCAGCTGGGATTACTTGGGATGAGTTCGTGGAAGCTTTCACTGACTATCACGTTCCTGAAGGCGTGATGCAAGCTAAAGCAGAAGAGTTTCGTAACATTAAGATGGGGAATGAGAAGGTTACTGAGTACACCACCCGCTTCACCAACCTACTTCGCTTTGCGCCACTTTCTATAGTGACCAGCGAAGAAGAGAAGTTGTACTACTATCGCAAGGGTCTCAGTTCTCGCATCAAGGTGAATATGGGAGGAGTTAAGAGTCACACTCTGCGCGACCTCATAGATCGCAGCATCCAGATCGAAAAGGATCGGAATGAAGCTGGAGAAGAGTTCAGAGAGAGGAAGCGCAAGGCAGATGGTTCCTTTCGTCACCCTGAACGCAAGAAGGCACGAGTGACCCATGTTACCAGTTACTCTCGCCCTGGACCCAGTAGGAGCAGAGGCTCACATTCTGCTCAATACACTCGCTCATACCAGGACCGTACTCCGGCTCGCACTCAGGATCATTCAGGAAGCTTTCGTGCGTCACAAGACCGTACTGCTCAGAATCGCACTACACAGAATGCAACCACTTGGAAGGCACCCACACCAACTTCTACCAGTGGTATGCCTTGGACATGTTTCAAGTGTGGACAGCCTGGCCACAAGATTGCCAACTGCCCAGAAAATGCCAAAGCCCAAAAGGCACCACCAAGAGCTCAACCTCAACCCCGGGAATCTGCTCCCCGTGGTCGCCTTACTCACTTGAATGCTGAGGATGCCCAAGATGCCCCAGATGTGGTGTACGGTATGTTTTTGGTTAACGGCATTAGAGCATCAGTTCTTTTCGATTCAGGAGCTACATGTTCTTACATATCATCAAAGTTTGCACATGAGCATTGCATTCCGGTCAGCCCACGCCAACTTCCAATCATAACTAGCTCACCCTTGGGAGACCTAAAAAGTACCCATATATGTAAGGGAGTGAAATTAACCATCGAGGGATTAGTTTTCACAGCCGACCTAACCCTACTACCTTCTACCAGCTTAGAGGTTATTTTAGGAATGGACTGGTTAACCAAACACCGGAGTATTATATCTTGCTCACCCAGATACATCCAAATAACCCATCCAACAGGCCAAGCCGTACGATGCACACCCCAAACCGAGAAAACCTCTAACCTCCTGTGTGCCCTTAAAACCAGGGTCAAACCCCAGGACAAACCTTTGACAGTGGATGATGTGCCCGTAGTCAGAGATCATACCGATGTGTTTCCGGAGGAAATACCAGGTATGCCCCCGGAACGGGAAGTGGAGTTTGTGATTAATTTATTACCGGGAACAGGGCCTATAGCCAAAAGACCATATCGCATGTCTGTTGATGAATTGGCTGAATTAAAGAAACAGTTAAAGGAACTTACTGATAAGGGATATATCAGGCCTAGTGCATCACCTTGGGGTTCCCCTGTACTGTTTGTGAGGAAGAAGGATGGCACAATGAGGATGTGTGTTGATTATAGGAGCCTGAATGCGGTGACTATCAAGAACAAATACCCGTTGCCGAGGATTGATGACCTGCTTGATCAGTTGCGGGGTGCTAAGTACTTTTCCAAGATTGATCTTCGATCAGGGTATCACCAGATGAGGATCAGAGAAATTGATATTTCCAAAACAGCCTTTGTCACGAGGTATGGACAGTATGAATTCACAGTGGTACCATTTGGACTCACAAATGCACCTGCTTATTTCATGAACATGATGAATAAGGTGTTTATGGAGGAGTTAGATAAGTTTGTCGTAGTATTCATTGACGACATTCTTATATACTCAGCCACAGCGGAAGAGCATGAGTTACATTTGAGGACTGTACTTGAGAGATTGGCACAAAATCTGCTTTATGCTAAGTTCAGCAAATGTGAGTTCTGGCTTGAAGAAGTGACATTTCTGGGACACGTACTATCAGCTGAAGGAGTAGCTGTTGATCCCACGAAAATAGAAGCTATCAGGGATTGGGAATCACCTCGTAATGTGGGTGAAATCAGAAGTTTTCTAGGACTGGCGGGATATTATCGCCGATTCATTGAGAATTTCTCAAAGATCGCTCGCCCGATGACCAATTTGTTGAAAAAGACACAGAACTTTGAATGGTCAGATGAATGTGAGAATAGTTTCCTTGAGTTAAAGAAGAGACTTACTACCACCCCTGTGTTGGCTCTGCCCGACATCAATCAGAGTTTTGTAGTCTATTGTGACGCCTCCCGTCAAGGACTTGGATGCGTTTTGATGCAGAATGGAAAAGTAATAGCATATGCCTCTCGACAGCTGAAAGACCACGAGCAGCGATACCCCACTCATGATCTCGAGCTTGCAGCTGTAGTACATGCACTAAAGATTTGGAGACACTATTTGATAGGCAACCAGTGCGATATTTATACCGATCACAAGAGCCTAAAATATTTCTTTACTCAAGAAGACCTAAATATGAGGCAGCGCCGATGGCTCGAACTTATTAAAGATTATGATCTGGAAATTCACTATCACCCAGGAAAGGCCAATGTTGTGGCAGATGCACTTAGTCGCAAGAGTTATTGTCACACCCTAATAGCGGAATCTGTGCCAGCTGAACTGAAGGAGGAAATTGATCACTTCCAGTTAGAAATCCTACCGCATGGAATGCTGAATGAGTTACGGATCCAATACACCCTCACAGATAGAATCCGCAAAGCCCAGGAGAATTGTGAAGAAATGGAGCATATCCGGAGCTTGATGAAGCTTGGGTGTCGCACCGATCACCGAGAAGATGACCAAGGAACTCTTTGGTACAAGGATCGAATATGTGTACCCAATAACCCGGAGCTTCGCAATGAAATTTTGACTGAGGCACATAGCTCTAAGTATAGCATTCACCCTGGAGGGGCCAAAATGTATCAAGATTTGAAGAAACACTTCTGGTGGAAAGGCATGAAAACCTCTGTAGCAGAACACGTGGCAAAATGCGACACATGCAGCAGGGTTAAAGCGGAGCATGGAAGACCCGCGGGATTACTCAAGCCACTAGAAATTCCTCAGTGGAAATGGGAATGCATAACCATGGACTTTATAGTTGGATTGCCAAGGACACAAAAGGGCAACAATTCCATATGGGTAATTGTGGACAGGTTGACAAAAGTGGCTCATTTTATACCCGTTAAGACCACTTATCTTACAGATAAGTTAGCGGAGTTATACGTGGAACATATCCTTAAGCTTCATGGAGCACCTTCAAGCATCGTATCTGACCGAGGTTCACAATTTACATCCCAGTTTTGGAAATCTTTGCACAAGGCAATCGGTACAAGACTTGATTATAGTACAGCTTATCACCCACAGACTGATGGGCAAACTGAACGGGTGAATCAGATACTGGAAGATATGCTCCGAGCCAGCGTTCTTGATTACGGAAAGGACTGGGAGAAATGTCTCGCACATGCCGAGTTTGCTTACAACAACAGTTATCAGGCAAGCATCAAAATGTCCCCATATGAGGCTTTGTATGGAAGGTCGTGCCAGACACCACTAATGTGGTCTAATCCTGGAGAAAGATCACTCCTCGGACCCGCAAAAATCAAAGATGCTGAGGAAGGAGTGAACTTGGTCCGTGAAAATCTAAAAATGGCCCAAAATCGATATAAGGGATACGCGGATAAACGACGAAGAGATCTCGCATTTGAAACTGGGGATTTTGTTTACCTAAAGGTATCACCGCTTCGAAGCACAGTGAGATTCCACAAGAGAGGAAAGCTGGCACCGAGATATGTGGGACCGTACAAGATAACGGGAAGAATCGGGAAGCTTGCTTACAAGCTGGACTTACCCGGGGAGTTAGCAGGCGTACATCCTGTGTTCCATGTATCCCAGCTACGCAAATGCTTGCGAGTACCCGAGGAAGTTGTGCCGACAGATGTGCTTGACCTACAAGAGACACTTGAATATAAAGAACATCCAATCAAGATATTGGGGTGGGACACCAAGGAGACCCGAAGCAAGACTATCGGGATGTGCAAGGTTCAGTGGAGTAACCACACTGAAAGGGAAGCAACATGGGAGAAAGAATCCGATCTCCGAATGCAATTCCCTTACCTATTCACCGGGTATGTATCGGTTTAATCTCGGGGTCGAGATTCTAATAAGGGGGGAGGACTGTAACAACCCACAAATTCCTACACCAAAATTCACAACTATAAAATTTTTCTTTTCTTTTTACCTTGCATGATGAGTGTGACAACTTATTTAAGCATATGCATTAACATTAGTAGCATAGTAAGAAACTGAATAACTTATTAATAAGCATATGTGATTTGGCTCTTCTTGGATTTCTTGTGTGAAATGCATC